>WBMV01002345.1:783162-806724 GCA_013396655.1 Campylorhamphus procurvoides
AAAAAAAAAAAAACAACAAACACCCAAAACCACCAACACCACCATGAACATTCAGTTCCAGAAGATTGCTTATTCTTTAAATCCCTGAAATACCTGCTATCTGCTAATAGGAAAGAACTTAACTTTATCAGCTGCAATTCAGCATCATGAATCAGTAATTCACTTGACTTGAGTGAACTTTGTTATTGCCATATGCTAAGAATACATCATTACTTATCACATGCTTCCCCCCTTCAGATCAGACATGTTTATATTCTTATAAACTGTCACCTATGCTGCTATCAGCTGTTTTGCCGTGTTTGACAGCAAAACTGTAATTAGGATTTCACTGTTCCAAATATACTTAGAAACAACCTTTCACAGTCTAGATGCTCTTCCTGGATTCTTTATAGTGCCATCTTGCTTGTTTAATCACTATGGAGAACTGATACAGGAATGAGAAACTGAACAAATCTACCTGAACAAGAAGATGTGCACTTTTAATAAGGTTAAAAACTACCAACAGAAGTGTGCTATAGGTAGGTGTGAGAATGCACAAAGCAGGAATTACCACTAGGACATCTAGAACATGATGAACTGAAAATCATTTTTTGCTTTGACAAATCAGTAACCAGATCCCTGCTGACTCTAGCTATGAAGCTCAGAGGTCTTAAATATATTGATGAGGCTTTCAGAAAAGTCTAAACAATGTTAAAATGCAAGGGCAGATATTAAATAGACTTCTAGCTTCTAGTAATGGGACTATCACAGACGGAAGCCAACTTTTGTTGTTTTCTCAACACAAGTCACTTTTGTTTTACAAAAAAAAAAATACTCAGACAGCCAAAGTAACTCCTTTTTTAATGCATAACCACAGATCTGTCTGTATTAGATTACTCATTCTGGACTCAGAATCCAGTCACTCCAAAGGCCACATATCTGCACAGTCATACAGAAAATTCAGCTAAATCTGTGAAAACAGAACATATCCAGGACTGGCATCAGAAAAATCTTCTCCCAGGATCTGTCTCCCAGATTTGGATACATTTAGGAAGGAAACTGGAATCTGAAATAATTAAACCCAGCCCTCCCTCTCACAGCAGGCTGAAGACAATATGCAGAGACTACAGAAAACCATATTTTATAAATTTAATTTCATGTCAGCACTTAAGAAAAATACTGCAGTTTGACAACTACCACCATTTCAGGTATTTAGCCTCAAAGCAAAAAATAACCTTCCCGCACANCTGAAATGGCACTTTATGACTCAGTTGTGGAACAAAGACCAGCTGATGC
Organism: Campylorhamphus procurvoides; assembly: GCA_013396655.1. NCBI lineage: Eukaryota > Metazoa > Chordata > Aves > Passeriformes > Dendrocolaptidae > Campylorhamphus > Campylorhamphus procurvoides. The sequence continues at coordinate 784,438 of WBMV01002345.1, forward strand.
CAGTTCAGGTAGGATGAACATTCAGTGCTTCTCCTGATTTATAGGCACAGCCTGTTGAGCTGAAAGGGACCTATTGCTTAGCATATGCTGCATCCCACCACATCACACCACACATAATTGTATATAAATCTGAAACTATAAAGACTTGGCAAAAAGGGGGAAAGGCAATACAAGACAGATCAGTCTGATTAGCTCTCAACCTTCTTTTTCTGCCACAGCTTCAATGAGTTCCCTAGCAACCTGCCCAGGCTCAAAGTAGGGCAGGGAGAGAGGTACCCAGAAAGAGCACTGGGTATGATGTATCCAGGAGGCAAAGGAAAAACAGAAGCACTGGAAGGAGAGATAACAGTTCTTTGTATAATCAGCTTAATTTGAGAAAGATGAGATTTCTCAAATATGTGTCCTGCAATAAGTATATATGTTAGCATTACAAAATTTTACAAATTCTTTCTATTCACATGCCCTCATCCTCTCTCCATCAGTGTATTTAACTCATCTTCATATGCATCATTGTCCTCATTTTTTATTAATTGTTAGAACCATTTTTTTCCATGAAAAACGGCATTGTATTCCAATAATGTTAAAAATGATCCAATTTTGCAGCACTGAAGAGTAAAATCATAGATTTTTCAAAAGGTTGTGTAAAACATTCAAAATTACCATCTCAGTCACTTCTGTGGCAATTTACATCCAGGACAAACAGCTGCTATTTATGAGCTAATGAAAGCAATATTGCAAACAAAAAGAACCCTATCTTATTTAACTTGGAGAAATCACTAAGCCAAGCAATCATTCACTCACAAAATATAACACATTACCTCACAACAGGTAGAGTAAGTTCTCTATCCAGCCCTGTCAGAGCAAGTAGATCTTGTGCATAAGAGTGGCAAAAACCTATAAGTTTAATGTAAAAACTTCAATTTTGGTCTTAAAAATCAAACTGAAATTGAAAGACGACTTATTGCAGACCCCTTGCACGTATATTGAGGGCTGTAAGGCATAAATAAGCTCCTGACAAGCTAGAAAAACTATTCAGCTCTTCATATAGACCCCTACCAGTCCCCTAAAAATTAGTAACAACTCACAGGGAAATGAACCCTGTACAAGACATCAAGCTACTTCAGAAAGGAAACTCTGGCATCAAATGAGCAGAACATTTATCTGGGTTAAAATACTCCCATTGAATGCATTTATTGCTAGGTCTGATGAGAACAGGGGTTGATTTCAGAGACCTACTGTTGCCTAAACACAATGACAGCCCACAAACAATGCTTCTTAATGTGCTGGTCTGTGGCAGCAGCCACAGGGGCCAAGAGAACTGGCTTGAGCCACAACAGGTGGTCAGTCCATACCAGGGTCCCCCAGGAACACTGACCAGAGCACTCTGGGCTGTATCACTGCCCTGAGCTGGTTTGGTTAAGCTGTCCCAGCTGACAGCAAGATGTGGCCAAAGGTCATTCCTTTGCTCATGTACATGCCTAGGAACAACAAGCTTTTATGTAATCTTCAAAATGATGCTGTAATTTGCATGTTAACCACAGACTTCCTGCATTGGTTGGAATGGCAATGGAGTTTCCAGTGCCTTGGAAAGCAACTCAGATAAAGCTATGGCACATCAAAATCAGAGAAATAACAAAGTGACCCATTTTTATTAGAAACTAGATGTTTTGAGAAACATCAGCAACTTAGTCTAAATACCTATGCTTCGAAATAATGAAGAGTTTCTTAAGGAAGGAAATTGTCCTGTCAGATGTGTCCCCTTCTCTATGCTCCTTCTAGGAATCATTAGCAGTGCCTGATTTAGCACATTACTGCAGGAGCACAAGTTGCTGTATAGAACCCAGCAACGATAAATTCCCATCACCACTCACAGATCCAATGTATCTGGCCCACGCTTAAGAGAGATATCATGTAGCTGCTTCTTCTCAGAGTTCAAGACACTTTCTAGCTGATTCATCTTTTTCAGGCCATAAAAATGCTACTTCCCTGAGCTCTGCAACAGAGACCATAAATACAAGGGGGGAAGTAGAACAAGAGGAATGCGGGAATTATATCTCTTCTTCTGAGCAGCACCAAGTCAGGTGTCCAAGTCCATGGCCCACTTGTAATAAAGCAATGCAATAACCAGGCAGAAACTCGGGATAAGCCTTACTGATCATGATGAAATACCAGTGACATAAAAAGGAAAAAGCCTGTGTTTAGTGGAAGTCTGCCATGTCCCCTCATTCTCACAAAGAGGGTAAAAGAACTGCCTGTTTGAAACTACCAAAGCCTTCTGTATAACCAAGTTACACTGAAGAAAAAAAAATACACCAAAAAACTAGCTGTAGACTGAAGATCAATAAATGCATGGGCATGGCTAATGACACAATAAATACTGCTGAAAAGCTTGGAAGGAAATTTGGAGCACGGCTCAGAATTCCTGGTTTATTGATTATGTATCTGTAAGATTGTGATATGCATCTCAGTGGCAGAGGCAGGCTTTTTTACAAAAACTAATTACGCAAATGTTTTTAGATGCAGAAAATACAGTCTGTGTAATGAGCCCAGATCACAGCCATTTAAAACCATCTAAAAATCATTCTAGAAGACTGGTGCAAGTGTAAATTCAATTTAGAAAGTGTGGTATTTCAACCAGCTTACTTAAATTAATGAATACAACTATATGCCACTGAAAGCCAACTTCTAACAGTAAAAAGAAGCGTGATGGCTATCAGTGAATTAGGGAGCATTGGGAACATTTCACTAGGAATGTAAGTTTTGTAACAACTCTATCTCTGGATTTTTACAACGTATTTTCTCAGTAGAAAGATACCTACCTCATTAGAAGACAGAAAAGAAGAGCTGGACACAAGAATTACTTTAGCCCAACTCCTCATCTTTAACCCTACAGCCAGGGCTACACAGACACCCCATTTCCAAACCTAGATCCCAGAACCTCACTCAGGCAGAGGCTCCTTGCTGTGACCAGCCTTAAGACCTCCAAGCAGTTCAGTTCCTGCCTCAGCTGTGGCCCAATTACACTTACAGATGAGGCTTTCCATGGCCAACCATGTTCTTCAGGACATGCTCACAACATCAGGATTTACACAGGACAGCAGTATAGGGGGGAAAAAAAAAAACAACAAAAGAATGAACAACCCAACCATGTTCACATTCAGTACTGCAATTCCTGCCCTGAAACCACCTGGTGACTTAAGGAAATGAAAATCAGGACCACAAGAATAGCCAAGTAAAAAAAGCTGGTAATTAGATCTCATTGCTCACAATATTGGATCTACACCACTGAAGAACCACAATCCAGCTTTGTAAGTGTGTCTGCTGAGTGAGACCAGAGCAATGTTTTTTTCCACTAGATTTAGAAGGGATTGAGGAATTTGCATTTGTATTCACCTATTTCTAGTCTGACTTCAGGGAGAACATTTCATTCTGTGGCAAGTATCAAGCTTCCCTCCCCTGGAACATTAAACTTGCTTTTAAAGTATCAGATGATTTGGTTGCTTTTTGAATGATGTAAAAAAAAGCATCAACTAAATTATTAAATAGGTTGGAACTGCTTCTTGCCCTGTCAAGCCTAATGAAGCAATTCTCTGCAAACCTCTGTGGAGATTTAATGGTGAGGAGAGCACAGTTTTCTGACACATCACAAATTTTCAAAATGGAATTAAAAATCATATTTAGAAAAGGAAATAAAATTATTAAAGTCAGGTTCACATAGAAGATTTCTCCTCCAACAATTAAACTTATATTAGCAATTAGAGTAAACTGCAGTTGTAATTAATATTTTCTGAGGTACTCAAAGATGTAGCCAAATATTAGCTCCCAGACTCTTGGAAAACACTATTTTTCTGCCAAGCTTCACTTTTTTTTTTACAAAGCTATGAATAAATATTGCAGAATGTTACGTGGAATGGCTTCATGATAACACCTTACTTCTTGGTAGACCTAAGTTTCCTCAGACTTCTTTAAATGGTATAGCTGGCATGCAAGAAAAAAAATATGTAATTTTGAGCAGAAAAGTCAGACAATGGTTGAATAATTACTCTTACTTTCTCTGTTGAACTTTGTTGTGTAATCTCTTGACTGGATTTGACACATTTTTGAGTCAGGCAGAGTAGTTTGCAACACTGCACATAAAGCAGAGCAAGGAAGGCCAGATCTAGATGGAGTGCAAACTCTCAAGACAGGCTTGACCCATCAACTGCTTTATGCATTAGTTTATTTGGGGATCAACCAGCTGTTTGCAGCTGCCCCTCCACCAGAACTGGGTGATTTCCAGGCACTGTAAAGGATTAGGAAAACTTTGTCTAAGTCTACTAAAACTACAGAAGGAAAAATCTAGCCAAATAACTCAAAGTAGAGGAAAAAGGAAGTTAGAGATTCCTTGTATTTTACTATTAAAAAAAACCAAACACTTTACAGGAGAAGTCTTGTCTTCATGCAAGTAGGAAACATGCCAAGTTAATTTCATTTATAATTTAATAACTGAAGGAATTAGTCTGTGCTCTAAGGTAACTGTATTAAGTGGAGAGATTGATATTCTAACACAGGCATTTACACCATAGTAACTTCAGAGACCATTAAAAATATAAGAGGGAAGTTACTCTGTCTCTGCAAACATACAGTCCACTAATAACCATGGATAGCTTTGCTTAATGACTATCTTTTATAGCAAGATAATGTTTTCCACTAGAATTCCCAAAGACTGACCCAACAGAAAAAGCTGCTATTTTTTTCAGGAGCAAAAAAAAATCCCCTGATAATATTGGTCCAATGATCACAGGCAAACTGTATACCTAATTCCAATGCTTTGAAAAGTGCAACCAAACAGGTATTAAGGCCAAATGTAACTTACATAAATATTTACTCTAATTGCTTACCTCTACCCAAAAGCTACCTGAGCTCAAGTTTAAGATATACAAAATGAATATCTGTTTAGAATAACCTCCTACAAAAAGCTTGCTGGAGAGGTAAAACTCAGATATTCAAGGAAGAATTGTTGTTTTGCTTCCACTGTGTTCAGAGAAAGACCACAATTTTGGGCATATTCTTTCTAAGTAAAGAACAATTCCACCACTTAGCATTTATATCTGCAACAACCCAGAGCCAACAAAGTTTTTCAGCTAGTGGTTTATGCCTCAATAAATAATAAACAGTCAAAGGTATCAAGTTTTTCCTCTTAGAGAGTCTCAGAAAGAGTATTGCCCAGGCTATATACACATACATGCTTACATTGTATTTTCTCAACACCGGCAAGACTCTGGTCTTGGGTATTTAATAACTAAACAGAAGAACACAAATTGTACCAGCAAAGAAATCCATAAGCCAAGCATGTTACATCCTTGGATAGAGCCAACAGTAGAGCAGGCAAGGCACAGTAATTAATTATATAAATTAAATTAATACATAGACAGCTGAGCATCTATCACTCAGTCAAGTGCTACTGATGTTCTACCACTTAAATGTAGGGATTTCCCACTTCCCCCTACTCCCCAGCCCAGAAACAAACACACAAGATAAGTCTTTATAACAGTTTGCACTGAAATATCTGGTACACTTCTAATTCAAAAGTGTTTGCCAAATAACATGTATGAAGAGATATCTTAATAATAAATGCAGCAGCTGTTCAGTATCTTAGGACATAACAGAGAAAAAGTGAGAAACTATTTGTTATCATTGTGTTCCAAAATGAGAGTTGAGACAAAAATAATAAAGGCACAGTTTATGACACAGCCTACAAACAAAAGGATGTCTTTCGGAGCTTTAGATAAAAAAACATGTGGATGCAGCAAACCACAGAGGTAGTGTCGTTAAATAATCCAAGCAGTCTAACAACAAATCAAAGTCAGCTTTTGAATATGTGTTTCTAAATGTCTGAATGCAGAAGCTGTTAAATTCTTTCTGCATTCAGGTTGTCCCCGTCCCCACGGACATGAACATCAGGGACAACAAAAGCCATCACTGTGATCCTAAATTCACATGTAATCTCTCAGCTGGCATGTTCAGTGCAGCTAGCTCTGACAAGAAGTGCAGTGCACAGGTCTAGAAACAGGTTTAAAGAAACATTCTACCTTCATCTTTCCTACATAAAAGGAAACTATATCTGAGATTTTGTTTCATTTTCCTTTTCTCAGGTCACAGAGAACAACGACAGCAACCACAAAGGCAGAGTAAATACAATTCCAAACTTGTGACTCCCTTCAGGCTCTGGATAAAAACCAGCTACAATTTCCACAGAGTTCATATTTTCAAATATCTCACAAAAAGACAGAGTCCAGGTTATTGTTAAAGTGACATTGTCAAGAATGACAGACCTAAATTAGACTTGCCTGACATAATCTGAACTATTGATTCAGGCACATACACCACATTTTCACAATGAAATATACAACTCTAGCTCTTTGAAGTGTTTCATATAACATTCTCCACAATTTCAGTTCTGTCCTGCTCGTTTGAGAGACAAAAGTTGTGTACAAATGGCAATAAATATTTCAGATTCGCAACCATGATGAGAAAGTATTACCTCATCAAGTTCGTCCATCTCACAAAAGAGCAGTTTGGAATTTACAGACCTCCCAAGCCAGGGAAGATATTGCTGTCTTGAATACAGTTCAGTTCCAAGCACTGAAGAGTAGTTTCCTCTTTTTTGTTGCATATTTGGGAGGGAATTCCATGTGCATGCATGAAGGCACCACTTGATCAGGTGACTGTAACTATACTGTAGCTTTTAAGTAGAGAGGCTTCAGAAAAACAGATTCCTTTGGGGAGTTCCTTCCTCCCATTATCTTTACATAAAAGGTGCATTTTAAATAAAGTCTAGAAGTAAAGACATTTTCCTCCTTTACAAAAATATCTACATTAGACAGAAATCCACTCACAGCCACACTAATGGCAAACCACATTTTTGGTGATTCAGAAATGCCACAAGACATATTTTTTTTCTATATAAAAGTTGCAAAAGGAAGTTCCAAACAGTTGTGTAACAGTGAAATGTCACTTAGGCAGCTGCTAAGATTTAACCTCACTTTGAAGTCACACATTTCATGCAGAAACACAGAATTTTAATAACCTATCTCTAGGTGGAGACAATGCCACATGGGCTTCCTCAGGATTCTGTGAATTATGTTCAGCATAAGAAAAACACTACATTCAAAAGGTCCTTGAAAGCTATCAGCCTTGAAACAGAAGATAGCACCCATTTTATATGCTTTCCTCCAAAAGGGGACCAGCCAACAAAGAGACATATGTTGCAAGTCAAATTCACCACATGAAATGACAATTTCATTTACATAAAACCACAATTACAAGGTTTTAATTAGCACTAATGATTGTTTGACTCTCAGAAAAACCCAAAATATGGTAGAAAGTGAGGAAATACAAGTGGCGAAAGTGTAATATGCACTGTAATATGTTCTTTACTCATTTGACAGGTATAGTTCAGTGCTTACTGTCTTCCATAGCATGATCTGAAGTGTTCTGCAGAATACTTTTTTAAAGTGTAATCAAGTTCTAGTGCTATTATTACAGTAATCTGTATGCTGTAAGAGCCTCTAGTAAACTCCCACTGGCAAGCATTTGAAACTACTACATTTTGTTTACACAGTACTAGATAAAATACTATTTGGAGTGAACCTGATGGATTTAAGACTCCATTCCCCATGCCCCAAACCAGCTCAAGTTTGTAGCATTTCAGTAGGTAATTTCAAAGTCATCACTTGGATTTGCTAAAAAAGGTCGAGACTCAGGTCTGAAGGCAGTGAGGCTACAGCAGTGTGTGATCCTGTACTCCCCACTTGGGCAGTGAGGCTTTAAACAGCAGGTCTGAGACTCAGCTGTAGCTGTTCCCAGGGAAGGGGGAATGCTGCGGGAGGCAGCTGGGGCAACCTCACCACTCAGTGATGCTGAGAAGGTCTCTACCCATCACCCAGCCACACTGGACTTTTGCACTGCCTTTGGCCAAACCAATTTACTTCATTAAACACCAGTTCTCCCACTGAACAGTTTTCTGCCAGTCTAGTGAGGTCTGGGCAGGCAGGCAACAGAAGCAAACTACAGCCTCGGGATCTGGTCTACTCAGTCTACCAAGACTAAAATAAAGAACAAAGTAAAGTCTGGAATTTAAAGTACTACACACCTTGTCAAAGAAGGCATTTGAATATTACAGTTGATCTGAAAAGCTTTTCACGAGATTGGTGAAGGATTTATATACAAGAATTGTATGCATGAGTTACAATTTCAAGCTTCTGATTTTACAAAGACTTGGTCTGCCTTAAAATACAATGGCCTCCAGGGATCGCTACCTACAATTGTCAAGCAGAACAAATGTAGCTCCTCAGGGTTTCAAGCTGTTGTATACTAAAGTCAAAGAGAAGGGGTTTACAAGTATTTTCAATCAGAAATAGTTTGCTTTACCTCTCTTCTTTCAATTGTTTCAGCCTGTAAAGACACTAATTAATATCAGTCACGTCTTCCTCTCTCCTGACAACACAGAAAGAAGGAATAAATCCACCAAGAAATACAGGCATTTGGTTTTGATTATCTTACCCCAACAGTGGTTTTATGGTGTTATAACACTGCTGACTTGCATTCTGTTCTCTTTGAATTCTCCAAAATCACATCATCATGGAATTTATGTCACTGGCAAACATACCAGATGCTAACATATCACTCCATGTTTTAAAAGTGTTTGAGAAGCATATATGACCGAAACCTATTTTTAAGCAGTACTATTGAATACAAGTTTCAAAACTGCTTCAAACCAAGCAAACTCAAACTCTCTTACAACTCAGTAAAAAACATTCTGTGGCCACAAAGAAGAGGTAAGCCAAGACTTTCCAGCCTTGGACTTTAAAAATGACAACAATCAAACAAAGTGCCATAAGGCAAGCTGACACACTGAAATATAATTTGTTTCTCAGGCTCTTTTTTCCATTCCAACCCACCTCCTGCTGTATTTTTGATTGTGCCTCATCATCAGCCTTGGAAGACTTTGCAAAGCAAGGCTGAACACAGTCAACACCCTTTGATAGGGGGACCAGTGTCCTCCCGGCCAGGACAGCACATCCCATGCTCAGCCTTCAAGGAGACACTGCTTTTCCTTGAGCTCCAGGGCCACAGGTCATCCTGAGAGTGCCAAAACCACCTGGCAGTACCGCGACCCTCCTTCCTCCTGTATAGGTAACAGCTGTGCTGCTAAACTTAAGCCTCAAGTGATTGCATTAGTTCAGCAATTAGTCATAATTAGAAAGATCAGCTCTCATGCACTAAGGCCATCTCAATGGCAATACAACAAAATATTGTACATGAAAATAAAATACTCAAACTGAAAAAAACTAAGCCAACGAGTTTAAAATATTTAAAATGCATTTCTCCTAAACCAGAAACTTGTCTGAAATTTCTACTGAAAAAATTACTCTCACAAACCCCTTTATGGTTTCCTATTCCTTTTCCCCTAAGCTAGGCTTGAACATAATTTGATTTTTACAGAATTCTATTTTGAATTGAACATTGGAAATTACCATTGTGAAGAAGCCAAGTGGTCACTGAAGTAATAAACTGTTTTGAAATTAATTCACAAGATCACTGCAATCCAAGCATTTCCTGTTCTACTAGGGGGAAATAAGAAAGCAGTTTGGTATGAAAGGGAACAGAAGAAAAATGGCTTCTGATAGAATCTATTTCTATAGCAGAAAGTTAAGGGTAAGTAGATTAATCCAATTCTAGTCTTCAGCTGTGCAATGAGAAGAAAAATATCTGTTGCTTACAAGAAGCTCAAGGACATGAAGTCAGCCACAGAAATTTATTCTGGAAAACAAGTATTTTATTCCTGCACCTGCAGTACTGTCTTGCCAGATACACAGACTTGGCCAACCAGATGTCTTGCCTGTTGTGCCAATTTGGTAACCTAGTTACAGTATCAGAGATCCACTTGAAAGCCAAAGGGAAAAAATACTTTTTCCAGGTGAAAAAAACCCAAAACTAATTTTATTAATAAAAACAGCAGTATTGAAGCAATCAGTACTGGGTTTTGTCAAGAACATATCAGAAGTAGACAAAAACATTTACTCAGTATGTTTTATCTATTCCCAGTGTAGGAGAAAGTTCTGAGAAAGATGCTTCAGGAACGTGTCAGAGGGTTGAATTTTATTTAGAGCTATAACACAGGTTACAGGTCAGAAGAGTCAACAATTGGGTATATAAGGCAGTGTGTACCAAACAGGCGGTCCCCATGTTCTGGTGATAACCTACATCAATCATGAACCATAAATCTGACCCACAGACTGAACTTGTGTATAGATTTAATTCATCATTCCTCACTCGAGCCCAAAGCAGACATGGTGATGGCTAAGTTAACTCTCATGGTCAAAAATTGGGTAGAAAATTTTATGTTAAGAAGGAAAAAAAAAAGGTTACTTTCACTATTTACCCAGCAGAGCCACTCACTTGAGCAGACTAAACTCCAAGTGAGCCGGCTTGCACCAAAGATAATTGCTACCAAGCAGAAGCAGGGAATTCAAGGTCAATATTCTCCTTTGCCTTAAAAATCCTCATGTAGATAACAACTACAGCTATTGCTATAGTCCTGGGAACATAATGTTGGAAGAGGATTTCAGTCCTGGTATTGACTCTTCCTCATGATGGTGAACAGAAATGTAGAAAAGCACTGAAGTTCCAGGAGGCAGAGGACCCCTCACCCTGTGGAGCTTAAAATATTCTTCCACCCATGCGAAACTTGTCTAAATTAAGAGCTTCACATAACACCAGGAAAAAAGTAATTCTGGTTTTATAGAAAGCTTTTCATAATAGTTGCCATTTTTATGCATTCTTAACTCACATTCAGAACAACTCTTACTCATGTCGCCTTTTCACTGTTTGCAGTGTCTCTACTCAGCCAGCATTGTCAAAGAAATTATTTCTCAAATAATGGCAGCAGTAGTAACACCAATTTCTTTTATCAAGAAATGGTCAACTTGATTAAGAAATATCCAGTTTTCACTGATAGATGGTATAAACCAAGAAAAAACTGTCATAACTACTTTGGGACAATTCTGTTAGCACAGATAACACAGCACTTCCAAAAAAATGTCAAAAGGCTTCTGCAAAAACAAGAATAAAAAAGTGGTTTACATTGTAAACATACTCAATTTACAAATTAGAAATATGACCACCAATCTGGTCTCTCAGGTTCAGTGTACTTAATCAATGCTGCCCTTACAAGCTCTCCTCCCAGCAGACCAGTCTCTTTTGATACACTTGTCTCAGAGCTGATGCAGACCTTAATGAATTACTGAAATGTCAATAACTGCAGGCACTAATTGGTCAGATAGGACCATGCCTTTGCACAGTATTCACACAGTATCTGTTTCTGCTATTCCTTAAGTTCCTATTCCAAATATGATGTGTTTGCTTTGCAGACATGACAAGGATGAGGTTGCTTTTGTGAACTCTCAGTATTTCATTCACAAGCCCTTTTTATGCAGTGATTCTACAGCTGACAGCAGGCCCTAAAGCCATCATACACACTAAACAATTACAACAACTCATAAAAATAAGCAGTGCATAAAACGTAACAGAAGAACATTACCTTACAATACTTGACACCCTCAGGGGATCCATTTTCTTTTCACAAACACATAGTTCCCTTTGACATTAATGGGAGCTACATGAATAAGAAAAAAAGTAATAGATCCTTTGCTTGAAAAACAGATTAGTGCCAAGTGGGTATTGGCAACCTGCTTAGCCCAGGTGATTGGTGGTGGGCTTACCTAGGGAGATTTGCGTGCAGGCTGCTGGTTCATATGCCACACAGCTGAAAACTACAAGCGTCATTACTGCTCTGGAGATCACTTGCTGATTTATTGTCTTGGTGCGCTTAACATTCACTTTTAAGGAAGAGCACTAATTGGGGTATCTTCTGTAAAGTGGTCCTTCCAGTGTGTTTAAACACACTGGTACACTCCAGTGCTAATTACAGCAACACAATTCATACAGTGCTGGTACAATTCTCTGCCATTGGGAAATGTACAGTAAATTAGAGAAAAACTTCTAAGTTTTCAGAGCTGAAGTCAAATGTAATTAGATGCAGCTCATTAAAAAAATATCAGAACTACTTGGTATTTTGAATTTTCCTTCATGTTCTAGAAAATAAGTACACAAAAAAAAGGTAAGTAAAACAAACAAAAAGGTTATACCATTGCCATCAACTGTTACAAAACCCCAGAAGAATTTACGTCTATATTTGGTAACAATTATAGAGACCAACAGTCTCATAATATACTTCAGCTAGTATAGTAATGCACCAAAATATTTTGTGTGTATCTGTTAAAGCTCAGCTTGAATTTCTCATATGGAACTAAATGCAATAGCTCTTTGAAGGTAAGCCAACACCACCACCAAACAAAACCAAATAAAGAAGACATTCAGGAGGAACAAGATATGTGTGTTTTTTTAGTAAAGCCTCCAAAAACTCTCTTCAAAAAAAAAAAAAGCCTTCTGCCCTGTTCACTCATCCTTAGCCCGTTTCTGAATTTTCAACTTTCCCTTTTCTGACTGTTCTCCTACCCCTCAATTTATGTTCTCTTCATTATTGATGCCTAAATCTAAGCTTGTTTTCAGTCACCTCTGTATATTCCACATCCTCTGATATTAACTCCATTAATTAGCACAGATTTTATAGCTCTTTCTAGATCACTAATCTTTCAAAATCCAACCAAATCTAGATATGTATCTAGATCATATTTTTACTACCAAATTATGCAGTATCACTAACACTCATTGTCACAGTCACACCATGATTTCCATAGCCCTTTAAAGTGGCAAAGGCCACTTAAGATTTCCATGGTACTAAATTGAGTACAATTTCAGCCAACGCAACTGCCTAACCATGCCCTGTATTTTGTCTTGTGTCCAAACAACAGTTTTCCTCCAAAATGGAGATCAATTCTGCTCATATCACAAGATTTCTTTTTGGGTTTGTCATTAATCTTATGAGCAAGATGCTCAGATTAAGCCATGCTGCCATGTCAGTACAATTGTCTTTTAGAAGACAAAATTCTTTCCCCTATCTGAGATTGAATTTCTTAACATGACTAAAAGCAATCACAAATCCCTTCATGAACATACACACTGGACTCTCTGCTATAAAGACAGAAAGAGTAATATTTTACAATTTGGTATCTGCTGTTAGGGACAGCACAGAAACCTAAATTATAGTTTAACACATTAACCATCTATTTTCACCATCTGCACTCCAATTTACTCCATGTCAAGTCACTGACAGACATGTAACATCCCTATATGCCATTTGCTCCTACCATACAATTAAAGGGTCACGTTGTCTACTACAACAGAAGTTTGGTGTGCTTGAGGAGATACACTCTGGGGACTGGTGCTCTATCCTATTGGCTCATGACAACAAATGGCAAGCCCAATATCTCCCTAACAGGTTTAAACTAAAGGAATTCAGTGAGCATTCTGAAAGAATGAAAATATACCCCTGTTGTTTAAGGCAATAATGGTGACCCAGTTTTGCTCTCTGCTATCTACTATATGCCTTTTTCAGAGAAGTTTCTACACATTTCTGCTGCTTTCGGCTTTGCACTAGCACAGTAGCAGAGCAAGGGGAACCTGACCCTTTGCCAATTGTTAACATGGTTAAAACATATCAGATAGAAAATCAGAATTTGCTCTTTTTCCTGCTCTGAATGTTTGGGACGCCAGAGCTGGATACAGCACCCCAGGTGGGGTCTCAGAAAAGCAGAGCAGAGGGGCACAATGCCCACCCTTGACCTGCTGTCCACACTGCTTTTGATGCAGCCCAGGACACAGTTGGCTTTCTGGGCTGCCAGCACAACTTGCTGGGTCATGTTGAGCTTCTTGTCCACCAATACGCCCAAGGCCTTTGCTCCAGGGCTGTTCTGGACCCATTCCCTGCCTAGCCTATGTTTGTGCTTGGATTGCATTGACTCAGATGTAGGACTTTGCACTTGGCCTTGCTTGAACTTCATGAGGTTCACACAGGCCCACCTCTCAAGGCAGTCCAGGTCCCTCTGGATGGCATCCCTTCCCTCCAGCATGTCAACCATACTACACAGATCAGCGTGAACTTACTGAAAGTGCACTCAATTGTGTGTCCATGTTGCAAACAAAGATGTTAAACTGGGCTGTCCCAAAGGAACATCACTCATCTCTGGTCTCCACTTTGACATCAAGCCATTGATCACAACTCTGTGCTTAAAAAACTTCCCTGTCCTACCATCCAGGAGCAACTCCAGCAGTGACTCTTGCACCACCTGAACTGGGACCGAGGCCCCTTTGCAGCTGCACACAGCTACTGGCACTGAATGTGCTCCTCAACATCTAAGTATGACCATTCACTGAGTGGCCCATCTGTCAAGTCCATGTCTCTCCAGTTTAGAGATAAGGATGTCATGCAGGACAGTGGAGATCAGTTAACTTGACAAATTCAGAATCATATATAAATTCATTGCCTCCAGTCACAGAGAGGTAACTCTTGACCTTTTAAAAAGTTAACTCTGTTATCTCTGGTTGCACACCATAAGGTAAAGAATTCTCCAGTATTTTGAAATAAAAGAACCATGCAGGGATGGCATGCAGTTGTAATCCCACAACACAAAGAACTTTTGACTTTGCAAGCAATTTTTTAACTGCACATTTTTATATTGTCACCTGAACTTACTCATCCACTGTGTGCCCATCAAGTCACTTCAGTAAGGATTATTTCTATCATGCCTCTCTAAACAGATACTGCTCTAGAAATCAGAAAGAGGAAAAAACTCCACACCATATAGAAGGCCTTATCCTATTGTCACATCAACATAAAATACAAGGCTGAAAGGTTTTGTGACATCCAGGCAAAAATAGTTATAGATTTGAAATGAAGTTTCTGAAATCCACAGACTAAAATGCTATTAACATTTGCAGATATAAACACAGACATGAAATGCACAGAATGGGCAATCTTTTAAATGAAGGGTGATCGACAAGCTTCAAAGTGCAGTGAAATAACAGACTTGCGATGTTTACCCACTCCTCACACAAATATCTGGAGAAACATGTCAAAATACCAGCAGATTCAAGAGTAACATGAACCATCTTGATAATTGGACTGGGCTATGCACAAGTTCTCTGTAGATCTGTAAATCATTTCCTGCAATCATTCAGCCCTAACTGGACAGTCAGCCTCTCTGAGAAGAGCTCACAATTCAGTTATTAAAACATACTACCCTGAGATGAGACAGACAAAAGATGTCTCACACCTATTAGAACTGTGTACTACCTTTAATTAAGGCCCAGAATGCCTAATGACTCTGAGTACCTCCTAGTGGTGCGATGATGTATTTATTACAGCCACCAAGGGCTTGGCAATTATGGAATTTTTTTCCTAGAATAGAGGAGGGAGGAAAATGCAAAAGATGAATCACAAGAAAAAGTATCATATTTTCCCCACTTCCCTTGTGGAAGAGAATGGAAAATAAAGCCATTATTCTGTATTTCAGTGCCTGCAGCGTATGCCTTTACAGGGTAATCCCTCGCGTGCAGAGACGTTTTATTAGGCAAGAAACATTCCAGAAAAGAGCAAGCAAATCCAGTGAAACTGAGGGGTCACAATAGGGTAACTTTTATTGGGCACATTCTTTACATCCTTAAGGCACGGAAGCAGTTAATGCTTTAAGAACCTTTCTGTCCTTTCATTATTTACAAGAACTCATTCCCCTTGCATTGCAAACCTCAGAAAAAGCAGCTATCCATGACCCTCTAAGAAAATCTAAGAAAAGAAAGAACATATCTGATGTCACCCAGATGCAGAGAACCTTTGATTGATATTCAGGGAATATTTACATCCTATGCTGTGATTTTGCTGGACTACAGCAGAAGAATATAAGGAATCATATGCTCAGGAATAAATTAAACCATTTCTCTTGCACATAAATGGGGGCTTCATCCCTTTCTACAACTGCCATGTGAAAGCAGAGTTCACAGAGAGAAATTACTACAGTCAGAAGATAAGATTTTTACCTAATGTAAACCCCAAATCTAGCTAGATGGAAGTGAACAGGTGCTCCACTTCTAATGATTGTTATTATGTCTACAAGATACATAATCTACAAATTTTATAAGCAAATCTTTCTCAAGTTCAGTTTTTGTTAGAGTTACAAAAACAAACAAAAACACAAAACACCAAAACAGATCAAAACAAACAAAAGAACAGCCCAACCAAACAAGCCCAAAGAAACAGACAAAAGCATGAGCTGTAAGGAAAAGAGTCACTGCTGCTAAAATGCATAGATGACTGAGTAACTGAAATGGTACTGAACATTGACAAGGGTAGAATCGCCATAAAAGCAAACCGCTTGGCTGGCAAGTCAAAGCTATTAAAAGACAAACACAAGGTCAGACATTTGGTAAAGGAATTCAAAATTTGAGACTTTATCCTGAAAAGCAGTAACTAAAAAAAGATACAAGCAACAGATTGGGCAAACATCTGCACTGCAGGATTCTGGCCCCATGCAGAGAGAGACTGGAGCAGGTGAAATCTCAAAAACAGAGCTCAAGTCTGGTTCTATCATGGTGTGTCCTATTACCATCTTATTTAACCAAGAATATGCTTCTGAAACCTACTTAAAAAAATAAACAGACTGCTTACAAACCTGAAAAACAATTCTGACCCTGAATCAACAGTATTTAAAATTGAGGTGTCTACACCTCAATAAACTACTCTGTCAGGGGCAACTAAATGCTTTCCTCTTCTAGTCTTCGGGCTTATTTCCAGGCATTATCATTTTTAAAGCAAACCATTTTCTCTACAATTCAAGCTGGGCATGCTTCTTTCAGACAAAAGAGAACTGCTGGCCACACTCTCAAAAGGCACATTGAGCCCAGAATAAATAGCTTGCAGCTCCAAAACAAGGTCATACTTTCAACAGCCCAGACCACAGCATCACCAACAGGTCAATGTACTTTTCCTGAAAAATACATCACATTCTCAGTATTTTGAGTATTTCTTTTTTCTCCCAGGAAAAACAGAAAAAACATGTGTCTACAAACACCTGATGTTAACAGTCCTATACAGATTTCTGCACGAAAAGTAAGAATTGCTTCTTGCATGTAGATCTCAGCACGTTTTTTTAAATAAGAGGGGTTCTGGTCTTTTTAATTATATATAAACATACCAGGCTATTTTTTGTAATAAGTGTTCTCATTATTTTCATTCACATTAAAGGCCACACGCACAGCTAGCACAGGAAAATGAACAGTAAATCCCTGCAGAGCTGCAGGCAGGGAAAGGGCCAATGCATTTCTCCCTAAGTGTTTATCAAAATGAAACAACCAACTCACCCTATTCAGAATGTACAAGTATTTAGACTGGCCTACTAGAACACATAAAATTTCAATGTCATATCTTCAAGGTTAAGTTCTCCATGTCCCCCTTGCAGGCTATGGTGGGCTGACCCTGGCTGGACTCCATATGCCACGAAAGCTATTCTAATACTTCCCTCCTCAGCTGGACACAGAAGAGAAATTACAAAAAAAAGTCTTGTAGGTCAAGATGAGGACAGGGAGAGATCACTCAGCAGTTACTGTCATGGGCAAAACAGACTCAACTTGGGAAAATTATTTTATTACCAATCAAATGGCAGGATCATGAGAAATAAAATGCAAATTTTAGCACACCTTTCCCCCATCCCTCCCTTCTTCCAGAGCTTAACTTGACTCTCACATTCTCTAGCCTCTCCCCATCAGCAGCACAGTGTGACAGGAATGGGGGCTGCAGTCAGATCATCACACGTTCTTTCTGCTGCTGCTTCCTCTTCAGCAGGAGGACTCCTCACACTCTTTCCCTGCTCCAGCATGGGATCCCTCTCATGGAAGGCAGTCTCCCCAGGCCATGAACTTATACAAGATGAATCCCCTGCACATGCTGCAGTTGTTTATGAACTGCTCCAGCGTGGATCCCTTCCACAGGGTGCACTCTTACAGGAACACACTGCTGCAGTGTGGGTTCCCTGCAGGGTCACCAGTCCAGCCAGCAAACCTGCTGCACAGTGGACTCCTCTTTCTCCAAGGCCACAGCAAAACATAGCAAAACTCAAGAAAATGGCACATTTCAGTCTTTTCCTTGTCTCTGAAAGGTGGAAAGGACATATTTATCTCCAACTGAAGGATCAAACCTTTGCTTTCTCTAAAAGACAGATGAAACTCAGAGCATGGCCAGAAGAACCCCCAGCAGTTGTGCCTAAAGCACCCGACTCCCAGAAGGGTCTTATTTTTGTTTTTATGAAAGCTGAATGTTTGTCACATTAGCCCTATCATTTCACTACTCGGCAATTTTACTCACTATATACTGACCACTCAAAGGTCTACGAAGATTAGTGTTTATATACTTCAGTTAGGGAAAACAGAGTGAATGAAATCTTAAGAAAGTGAACCATTTTTTGAGCAGTTGAGAAGTCACATTATTGCTGAGACAAGGTTACCCATCTAGCACAAAGGTTTTATGTATATAACACCAGAACTCAATGACTCAATTCACCACTTTGACAGTAAAGAGTTCAGCTGCTAATAACCTTTGAAATAAACATATATTTAGGATAAGGACAGTAAAGAGCTCTCCTAGGAATTGCAAGAAGTCTGTTTCACGTTAAACGACCACAACCAAATACTAAAAGACCATATAAGAGACATAGGACTAACTGATTTTGAAATGGATCAGATGGAAGCCTTTACTAAATAAAAACTCCAAATTAAAACCACAGGCAATATTTATTCTTTGTATTCTGCTTTTTAATATGCTGCTGTAAAAGTCCTATAGGAAAGTTAACTTTTCAAAATCTTGAAATAGTCACTTAAGCTTTCCTATGTATTTAATTTTTCTTCAGTGATCCTAGCTGTGTTTAAATTTTCTCTCAAGGAGTCTCAGAAGTCTTGTACAATCCTCGGTACAGGTATAGTAGAGAGAAGCCTGTAAGAGCAATGTGCTCCTTGCTGAGGCTTCAGTCCATGAACCAGAAAAGGCAGACAAGAAAGGTGTCTGTATATGTTTAAATCTGAAGTTATAGACAGGCATTCCTCCAAGGGGAAATCAAGTGATGAACATGCCTCACATTCTGCTCCCAGAGGCTCTCTTTTGCCAGCGACAACTCCACAGAGTTAAGTACAAGCTCAGTGAATTATTCCTGTGGCAGCTACAGCTACATCCTCACCACCTTTTTCACCTGCAGCTTTTCTGCCCAAGATGTGACAAATACCCACGTAGCCACACAAGAGAAATGGGCTCCCAACATTTGAGGAGGTCTGTGAAACAGCAAAAGCAAACAATTCTGTTGACAGCTATCAGCTCCAGCCTGCTTCCTTGCTTGGGATGGGGCAGGATGCAAACCACGCAACTCCGTGAGCTGTCACGTTGGGGTGAAGCCAGAGCTGTGCCACAGGTCAGAGCTGGCCCTACTGTGTGCACTCAGGTCTTTCAGATACAATCTAGTACCAAACCCCAAAATATGTGGTACTCTCCAAGCTTCAGAAGTTGCTTGTCCAGATTATCTAGCAAGTCAGGCATTCCCCACACAACATGGAGATTGTCACAGCACCTCCTTTCCCCACTGGTTTCTCTCTACATGCAGTCTGGCAGTGCATTTATACAGTGATTTTCCCCTCATGTCAGTAGCAGCATCCTATTGAAAACGCTGTGCACCAAGTCACGTTACTCTTGGGGACACTCATCACTTTTATGGATATGAAAAGGAAAGGAAAATGACAAGGAATAACAACTGTCCATCATGACAGCCTTACAAGTGTGTAAAGTTTTCTGACAACATGATTGTCATTAATGCACTACAAATTCTAATTAATGTGGAAATGCATGCCTTGTTTCTTCTTGCTTCCTCTAAAAGCAGTCACCATTTTCAAGTGCTGTCAAAAGTGGCACCATTTAAAGGTCAGAAAGTTGACAAAAATGTGAGCAATTAGGTGCTGTCAAGTAGAAATTATGGTCTAAGGGGTTACTCTACTAGAAGCTTGATGCATTCACAGAAAAATGGAACCAGATCAGGCAAGTATGCCTTGATCTGTCTTTATTCTTTTCTTCAGAAGTGATAATTCATGAGAGACCAGGTCCTCTGCTTGTCTCACTCAGTCTGAAATGAAACTGCCCTTTTCCTGGGTGCTGAATCCCTCGCAATGCTTTAACTCAAAAGGGGAAATAAAATTAGACAGATTGCATCTGTATAGGTATGTTTGCATACCAGGCAAACTGAGGAACAGAAAGTTAAATTGAATCAGTGCAAGTGGCTTGGCACTGCCTGTCACTGTTGAATTTGGTCCAAAGACAGCTTTGTCAGTCAGCTCCTGCCCAGAGTGAGCTTCACTCCCACAAATTAAGTCCAAGAGCAGAGAGGGTCTCCTTTCTGACCACTCTTCCATGGTCAGGCCTTGCCTGTATACATGGTTTTACAGGCCATGAGTTTCACAAAATTCCCTCACAATACTACAAGTACATAATAAATAACACATTTCCAAAGTGCTTTGAGCTCTTCACACAAAAAGCAGTACAACCAAGTTATTACTTGCATGATATATTACCAAATTCAACCCGAACTTTCATTTTCAGAAACAATTTAGGACCAAACCATAAACCTAAGACACTTCAAAATCTACTGAGAGAGATAATCATCTATATATGGAATCAAAAAAGGGAAGGAAAGAAACAAAAAAACTATTGTGTTTTTTTTTTTAAAATTTTACTTGCAGCAGTCTAAACCCATCATTAAGTATACACTATTTATATATTAACCTCCACAATAATTCAAGAGAACAAGAAAGGGTCTGATCCTGATTATTTTTAAATAGAGGTAGCACATGATAAAAGTTGCAGTCCTACTTCCACTGCTTTTACTGCCAAACATATGAATTAGGCTTTTTTAAAACAAATAAAACAAAAAACAAACAACAGCTAAACAACCAGCAAATAAATTACAGCATCTTTGACTGGCAGGATTATTTGTCACATTGAGAACATGCTCCAGCACAGGAGGGAGAGAAGAATTACCCAAAGGGCTGCTGTTACAGATTTTCAGTGCTTCAGAACAAATTAAAGATTCTGCCCTGCTTTTCACTAGATAACATGGCAAATAAGTTTTATTTGCTGTATTACCATTATTTTTATTTACCAAAAGTCACTCTCCAGATAGCTGCATTGATCCTGCTACACTTGAGGCCATTTAATCTAAAGAAAGCTGTTGTAAAGAAAAATGTTTTTAAAACCTTAACAATAGCAGCAAAGGGCATCTTGGGGAGTTTTAATGAGATTTTTCTGTTCAGTGCAAATTTAACATTCTCACAGAACAGATCGATACTACTTGTTTCTCCCAGACATGTTTGGGAGCATCCCGCATTTGAACCCCTCCAAGAAGATCAATCTCCCCCTGGCCCTTTCGACTTCCTCCTCACCACTCTGCAGCTGATATTGCCCATCTAGACAACAGAAGTGCCAGGGACAACACAGGCATCTGTAGCAACCCACTCATTGCCAGTCATGGTCAAAAAGGAATTTTATTTCTGGAAAAGGGAACACAACATAGTCCAACCTGGAAAGCACGTTTTCTTTATTTCCACACACACAAATATCTGTGGACAAATTAAAATCTTATACTGTAGTGCTGGAAGCTGTTCTCCCATCACAAGTAGGGCAGAGCTTTGAGAGGGCTCTTAACTCTTGGCAAAGTTAAAATACTAATTCAGTAAGGGCAGCAAAGTCCAGCAGTATTCAATGATTAAACTGTGCTGTTCTCAATTCATTCACTTAATGTCTCCTGGCTACTTTTAAATTTCCTTTAAAGTTTTTTATTCTCATTTTCCCACTTCATTTTATCCTTTCTACCACTTATACTTTTCCAGGACACTGTACAGGAATTAACAAGTATTTATTTTTTCCATTTCTTCACTTGTAATCATAGCCTTCTTGAGTTTATAAACAAAGCTGGCCAAAATTATAGGAGACTACAACTATTTGGTGTCTCCTCTTGCTTCTTAAAGCAAGCACTCTCACATTTCTGTATTTCATAATAGAAGATTGCAGTGAGAAAAGCAGGTAAAAAGGAGTAGGGTTAAAGGCACTCAAACATACCTTCCCACTTAAATGCCAAGTTTGTGATTTGGCACACAACAGAAAAGCCATTTATTTTATATTTCTGAAAAGACAAAGTATTCTGACATGGATTGACTGTCCTCCAGCCCTTCCACCTACACACCTTCCTTCCCCCCCCCCCCCCC